>CM069171.1:8911342-8928842 GCA_035221665.1 Okamejei kenojei | reverse complement strand
CACCTCTTCGTATTCAATGGAGACAGAATCTGTGCTGTCGGGACTCCAGGTCTCGCTGCCGTTATTCAACCATTCATTATCAAAGTTGTCGGAATGTTCGGAGTCCTGTTGGCTGGGCTGAGATCTCTGCGTGAAATGGTAAAAAGGTTGATTGCCCTTGCACCCCCTCTCCCTCCGTCCCGCCCCCACCCAAGTCGCCGTGCTGAGTCTCATTGTCTGTAACGCATTTTCACCTAGCCCACAGCTAACATAGAAACATAGAAAATAGGTGCAGGGGTAGGCCATTCGGCCCTTCGAGCCTGCACCGCCATTCAATATGATCATGGCTGATCATCCACTGACTCGACTTAAACATGCAGCATGGTCAACACGTGGTCCTAGGAGGTCCTATGAGGTCACTGGAACTCTCCTTCATGCTCAAGGGAAGTTCCCGCCTAGAGACTCACTAACAATGGCCAGTTTCCTTCATCATCGTTACTTTTTGCATATCTTTCAGTCATTTGTTCTATATCTCCCTACATCACCATCCATATCTCTCGTTTCCCTCTCTCCTGACTCTCAGTCTGAAGAAGGGTCTCGACCTGAAACGTCACCTATTCCTTTTCTCCAGAGATGCTGCCAGACCCGCTGAGTTGCTTCAGCTTTTTGTGTCTATCTTCGGTTTAAACCGGCATCCGCAGTTCCTTCCTACACAAAGAGATTGATTAATTGATTGATTGATTGATCGATCGATTAATTGATCGATTGATCGATCGATTAATTGAACGACACAGCGGCACAAAGGGACGGCACGGTGGCGCACCGGTAGAGTTGCTGCCTTGCAGCACCAGAGACCCAGGTTCGATCCTGACTACGAGTGCTGCCTGTGTAGAGTTTACACGTTCTCCCTGTCACCGCATGGGCTTTCTCCGGGTGCTCTAGTTTGCGGGAGTAAATGTGAGAGTAACGCGGGAGTAACTCAGCAGAAAAAGCGATATCTCTGGATAGAAGGAAAGTGAGACATTTTGGGTCGAGACTCGACCTGGAACATCACCCATTCCTTCTATCCAGAGATGCTGCCTGGCCTGCTGGGTTACTCCAGCATTTTGTGTCTACAGTGTAAACCAGCATCTGCAGTTCCTTCCTACACATTTCACTACCCTTGTTAGGTGGGCTATGGAGGTTCCGTTACTGAGTATATTTAAGACTAATATTGAAAGATTTTTACGTGCTAAGTGAATCAAGGGAGAGGCATTGTGTAGAAAGTTGACAAGGTAAAATGTCATCCATGATCATAATGAATGGCAAGGACAGCTAGCAAGGGAATGAATGGCCTACCCTTGCTTCTCCTTATGTTCTTGTGTCTTCCTAGTGTCAATGCAGTCTTCAGTCTGAAGAAGGGACTCGACCCAAAACGTCACCTATTCCTTTTCTCCAGATATACTGCCTGACCCACTGAGTTACTCCAGCAGTTTGTTTCTCTCTGCAGTCTTCACAAGTCTGATTAAGGGTCCCAACCTTAAGTTTTGGATGTCCATCTCCCACAGATGCTGCCTGACCCACTGAGTTCTGACAGCACTTTATGCTTTTTCTCATATTTCGAGTGTACCCATAAGATCATAAGTGATAGGAGTAGAATTAGGCCATTCAGCCCATCAAGTCTTCTCTACCATTCCTCCTAACCCCATTCTCCTGCCGCCTCCCCATAACCTCTGTCACCCGAAAGACATCCAGTCCTGGCTTAATCCCTCTCTGCTCATGAATCCTAGTGAACCTAATCGATCTCCATTATAAATCTGCCGTTAATCCACTGCCATATATATTGTTGAACCAAAAAGCTCTTTGGCCCAAGAATGTCAGCTGACCACTGGTTGTGTTATGCAAAGATCCTACAGCGGAGCAAGATAGACCACTCCTGCTAAATGCAACGGGCTGACGTGTAGTACGCAACGGAGCGGAACGTGGGCCTTTTTTTCATCCATTTCAGTAACCCGACCCGACCCGACCCGACCCGACCCGACCCGACCCGACCCGACCCGACCCGACCCGCAGTGTAATCAACGTTGCGGGGGAACAGTTTGTGTTAATAAATTATAATTCTGAAAATGAGGAGAAGATTTTTACCAAAGAACTTTTATTTTTACGAGGATGTTTCCCGTAACCGGCTTCCGTCTCCGCGCTAGTATCTTTGCCCCGCTACGGGATCTTTGGTGCGGAGACGGAAGCCGGTTACGGAAATGGGGCCGGAAATTACCCACGAATCTGCCCGTGACCGGACTGCGTCATTTTCGTCGAGTGGTCTATCTTGCTCGCTGTAGGGTCTTTGGTGTTATGTATCCCAGTCAGTACTTTGATTTGAACTCTTGTAGAAACACATGACATATAATAGGGCGGTACAGGGGCGCAGCAGTAGAGTCGTTGCCTTACAGCGCTTACAGTGCCAGAGACCCAGGTTCGATCCTGACTACAGGAGTGTCTGTATGGAGTTTGCTCGTTCTCCCAGTGACCGCGTGGGTTTTCTCCGAGATCTTCGGTTTCCTCCCACACTCCAAAGACCTTCAGGTTTGTAGGTTAATTGGCTTGGTATAAATGTAAAATTGTCCCCTGGTGTGTGTGGGATAGTATTAATGTGCGGGGATCGCTGGTCGGTGCGGACTCGGTGGGCCGAAGGGCCTGTTTCCGCGCTGTATCTCAAAACTAAACTAAACTAAAGCGCAATCTTGAGCAAACAGCAAACTACTGGATGAAACTCAACTAGTCAGGTGGCATCAGTGGATGGAAATGGACATACGACGTTTCAGGTTGGGACTGTTTTTCAGACTGATGGAGGCAGAAGCTGGTAAAGAGAACTAAGGGGTGGATGAGAGTGATAGGTGGATACAGGTGATGGGGGGAATGGATATGGTTGTCAAATGCATGGAGATAGTGACAATGGCTAGAAGTTTAGTTTAGTTTAGTTTATTGTCCCGTATACCGAGGTACAGTGAAAAGCTTTTGTTGCGTGCTAACCAGTCAGCGGAAAGACAATACATGATTACAATCGAGTCATCCACAGTGTACACATACATGATAAGGGAATAACATGGAGTTTAAGAAGAGCATAGTTAAAGTAAGAAATGCTGCTGTTCGGAGTAGAGGTTCAAATGAGTGGAGCGATTG
This sequence comes from Okamejei kenojei, assembly GCA_035221665.1. Taxonomy (NCBI): domain Eukaryota; kingdom Metazoa; phylum Chordata; class Chondrichthyes; order Rajiformes; family Rajidae; genus Okamejei; species Okamejei kenojei. The sequence continues at coordinate 8,925,704 of CM069171.1, read as the reverse complement.
TAATATGTGATTGCAAATCCATTCTGTGGCCAGCACTCAAAGAGTCGCCTGGCTTGGCAATGGAGGTAAGAGGAGGCGAGATAAGGGAAGAAGTGCAATGTAAAGCTGGAGGGAGGGATATGGGTGGAAGGGGACAGGGGCAGGGGAAAGAGGGGTGATAAAAGGGAAACGGGGTGTAGGGAGGGGTGGGAGATAAGGGGAAGGTGGAAGGGATAAGAACAAGGTGATGGGATGGTCGCAGAAAGGTGTGTGGGGGGGGGGGGTTACTTGAAGTTCATGCCATTGACTTTCAGGGTAGCCAAGCGGAATATGAGGTGGTGCACTTCCAGTTTGTGTGTGGCAATGGAGGAGGCCCAGGATAGACGGGCGGTCACGGTGGCTCAGCGGTAGAGTTGCTGCCTTACAGCGAATGCAGCTCCGGAGACCAGGGTTCGATCCCGACCGCGTGGGTTTCCTCCGAGATCTTCGGTTTCCTCCCGCACTCCAAAGACGTACAGGTTTGTAGGTTAATTGGCTTGGTAAATGTAAAAATTGTCCCTGGTGGGTGTAGGATAGTTTTAACGTGCGGGGATCGCTGGTCGGTGCGGACCCGGTGGGCCGAAGGGCCTGTTTCCGTACTGTTTCCCTAAACTAAACTAAAACTAACGGGTTGGGATGGAAAGGGGAAGAGGAGTTAAAATGGTTAGCAACTGGGAGATCCAGCAGGCCTTGAATAGAGTGCAAGTCTTTGGCGTAATGGTTGCCGAGATTCACAAAATCTCTTGCCCAGAGTAGGTGAATTGAAGACCAGAGGACATAGGTTTAAGGTGAAGGGGAAAAGATTTAATAGAATCTAAGGTACAACTTCTTCACACAGAAAGTGGTGGGTGTATGGAAAAAGCTGCCAGAGGAGATAGTTGAGGCAGGGACTAACCCGACATTTAAGAAACACTTAGACAGGTACATGGATAGGTCAGGTTTGGAGCCAGATATGTGCCACATGCAAGCAGGCGGGACTAGTGTAGCTGGGACATGTTGGCCAAGTTGGGCCGATGAGCCTGTTTCCATGCTGTATCACTCCATGACTGACTCTATGACTAGTCTACGCTTGGTTTTGCAGATGTGTAGGAGGCCACGTCGGGGAATACCAGGAAAGGTCGGAAGAGGCCCAAGTGAAGTGGTGCAGAGCTGGTTGCGATGGCAACACCCCTGTGAGACCATCTGTGCTTTCTTTGACCTTACCTCGACCTTACCTCAGGATCTGGAGCCTCTTTAAGCGCCATCACTTCTTCCGACCTTTTCACCTCTTGCGTCGAGGAAGACGCTGCCGCAAAGATGCCCTCCGCCTCTTCCTCCTCCCAGCTAATGATCTCCGTGGGGGGCTCCTGTCCCAGGAGGATCACGTTCCCGAAGGCCGGGTCGGACTTGGAATGGTGAGGAGCCTTTCTCTGCTTCAGTCCACACCGGTTGGTGTAGTAGCCCATGGCCGGTTCTTTCCTGTGCCGGTGGGCCGGGTGGTTGGGCCTAAAGCAGGCCGCTTGGTGGTAGGAGTGGGGTACACAGCTAGGGTTGCCCGCCTTTGAGGTGGAAGGCTGGTACCCCGCCTTGCCCGCTCCCTCCTGCCACATACTGAAGTTAATCTCCCGGCCGGGCTCCTCAATAGTCAAGTTGTCCATCTTGTCAATGGCCCGCTGCATGGAGGTGATGCTGGGGATGTGGTGGCGGGCCTGCCTGCACTCGTAGTAGCACTCGGGGTTGGAGTAGTACGACTCGTCCACCAGGCTGCAGTACTGCCGGTCGCACAGGGCCCTGCGGTCGGAGTTGAGGGCCGCGCTGAGGCCTTGCACCGACTGCTCGTAGTACTTGGTGTGCTCGTGGGTCATCTTCAGCTGCTGAATGGTGACGAACGGGTGCTTGAGGGCGGCGCTGGGCGTGATGCGCTCGTGGGAGTCCAGAGTCAGCATCCTCTTGATCAGCTCCACCATGTTCTTGCGGTCGTGGAACTCGGCAATCACCTCGTCGTCGGGGAAGATGGTCTTGGTGATGTTGATGGTCTCCAGCTGGTCCAGGGACTTGAGCATGTACTTCCTCCGCTCCAGGGGCTGCACCGTGGTCTCCGCTTGGTAATCTGCGGCACACTTGAGCTGCCACTGCGGGCCGGCGTGCTGGCGAGGGCCGCGGTGGAAGAACTGAGCCGCCTTGGTGGCGGCGTTGAGGAGCTGGTCTTTCGGCAGCCCCTGGGTCTCCACGATGTAGCGGATCTGGTCGTACTCGCTGTTGCCGGGGTAGAGGGGCCAGCCCAGGTGGAGCTCGGCCATCACGCAGCCCAGCGACCACATGTCCACCTTCTCGCAGAAGGGAAGCCCCAGCAGGATCTCGGGCGAGCGGTAAAACCTCGACTGGATGTAGGGTTCTGCGGGAAGGCAGAAGGGGCAGGTTAGTGCAGAAGGGAAAGAGGACTCTCCACACAGCTCACAAAACCCACACAGGGCCTGATGTGGGAACGTTTCCTGCACATTTAGAATCTGGGAACCAAGGTGGACAGATGAGAAGAAAGGTTCTTGAAAGTAAGTAAGTAAGTTCATTGGCCAAGTATTCACATACAAGGAATTTGCCTTGGTGCTCCGCCCACATGACATACCATGACAGTTACGAATGACTCAGCAAACACTAAACATTAATTATAATAAAACATTAACGATAAAACACCATTGATCAAGCATGTGAACCAACAAAATACCAGATCAAAGGGAGGCTACAGATTTTGTAGGACGCAAAGTGTTGAAGTAACAACAGGTCAGGTAGCATCTCTGGAGAACATGGATAGGTTAGTTTTGGGTCAGGACCCTTCATCTGACTGATTAGTTTAGTTTAGTTTAGAGATACAGCATGGAAGCAAGACCATCTGCCCACCATGTCCACACCGATCAGCGACCCCCCCGTACACCAACACTATCCTACAGACTAGGGACAATTTACAATCCTTACCCAAGCCAATCAACCTACAAACCTGAATGTCTTTGGAGTGTGGGACGACAATACAGACAATAGGCAATGGACAATAGACAATAGGTGCAGGAGTAGGCCATTTAGCCCTTCGAGCCAGCACCGCCATTCAATGTGATCAATGCTGATCATCCCCAATCAGTAGCCCGTTCCTGCCTTCTCCCCATATATCCGCTATTTTTAAGAGCCCTATCTAGCTCTCTCTTGAACGCATCCAGAGAACCTGCCTCCACCGCCCTCTGAGGCAGAGAATTCCACAGACTCACCCCTCTCTGTGAGAAAAAGTGCTTCCTCGTCTCCGTTCTAAACGGCTTACTCCTTATTCTTGAAAAAGGAAACCGGAGCTCCCGGAGAAAACACACGGGGAGAACGTGCAAACTCCGTATAGACAGCACTCATGGTCAGGATAGATAGGTGGCATTTCAGGTCAAGACCCCTCTTCAGGTGACCTCTCTGGTCATGGTCCGAAACCTTTCCAATCCGTGTTCTCCAGAGTTGACTCAATTACTCCAGCACTTTGTGTCCTTTTGTGTATTGACCAGCACTTGCAGTTCCTTGTTTCAATAGATAGGATCTAGAACTGAGATGAGGAGAAATTTCTCAGTTCTGTGGTACTTGAGTTTGACTTGAGTGTATTTATGTATAGTATCATCTGATCTCATGCATAACAAAGCTTTTCACTGTACCTCGGTATACGTGACTATAGATCTAAACCTAAACCTGAATCCATTGATTCAGCAGCTGGGAAGGGTCGATAATTAAGTTAATTAAGAAAAAAGTTCCCACAATTTTCATGGTTCTTAAGAGTGCAGTCTTTTGGTTTGATTTAGTTTAGAAATACAGTGTGGAAGCGAACCCTACTGCCCGTAACGTCTACGCCAACCAGCGATCGCCCCGTACACTAGTTCTATCCGACACACAAGGGACAATTTACAGAAGCCAATTAACCTACAACCTCGCACGTCTTTGGAGTGTGGGAGGAGGCCGGAGGAAACCCACGCGGTCACGGGGAGAACATACAAACTCCGCACAGACAGCGCCCGTAGTCAGGATCGAACCCGGGGTTTCTGGCGCTGTGAGGCAGCAACTCTACCGCTGCCGCCCAAATCTGCCGTCCTCTAATCCAGTTGTAGTCATGGAGTGATACAGTGTGGAAACAGGCCCTTCGGCCCATCTCGCCCACACCGGCCAACAATGTCCCAGCTGCACTAGTCCCGCTCGCCTGCGCTCGGTCCATATCCCTCCAAACCTGTCCTATCCATGTACCTTCCCAACTGTTCCTTAAACGATGGGATTATCCCAGCCTCAACTACCTCCTCTGGCAGCTCATTCCATACACCCTCCACCCTCTGTGTGAAAAAGTTACCCCTCTGATTCCTATTAAATCTTTTCCCCTTCTCCTTGAACCCATGTCCTCTGGTCCTCGATTCCCCTTCTCTGGGTAAAAGACTCTGCAACTACCCAATCTATTCCTCTCATGATTTTGTGCACCTCTATAAGATCACCCCTCATCCTCCTGCGCTCCATGGAATAGAGACCCAGCCTACTCAACCTCCCCCTGTAGCTCACACCCTCTAGTCGTGGCAACATCCTCGCAAATCTTGTTAACGAAGAAACTGCAGATGCTGGAGAATCGAGGGTTACACAAAAAGCTGGAGAAACTCAGCGGGTGCAGCAGCATCTAAGAGGCGAAGGAGATAGGCGACGTTTCGGGTCGAGACCCTTCTTCAGACTGGTCAGGGATCAGGGAAACGAGAGATATAGACAGTGATGTGGAGAGATAAAGAACAAAAGATCCTCGCAAATCTTTTCTGAACCCATTCAAGCTTGACAATATCTTTCCTATAACTGAACTGAACTCTGCCACCATTGAACTATCTAGATAAAATTTGTTACTTCGCTAACTTATTGTAATGTGCACCAATGCATCCCTTCCTGACTAGGAGTTTACAAGAGGATTTAATTGTAATATGTAGAGGAAACGGAATATTTAAATTCCAACTTGCAGCAACATGACAGGCCCGTAAACATGGTACACATCGATAATATATGATGAACAAAAATACAATAAATTAATATCCACAATACTGGTGGATAAATAAACTCAAAGTTGTTGGTGCAACTGAACTCTGTAGAAGTCCATAGTTAAGTGTGGTTGTATGCTGTGTTTACAGCCTCATGGTTTTATTCTCTCCAAAACAAAAGGCATAGCGTGCTGGGGTTAAGGTCCTGTCTCACTTTCACGAGGTAATTCACGAATTCTCCCGAGTTTTCCCCTTGATTCAAACTCGCAGAATGTTCGTAACGATTCCGTAGGAGGCCGTAGGAGTCCGTAGATATATCGTAGCGGCTCGTTATGCCAGCCGTAGATACTCGGGGCATCAGGTGAGTCGGGACGTTTTTTCCAGCCCGATAAAAAAATGTCCACGAGTAAAAAAATGGTCGGGATGAAAGAAATTGCAACTTTTTACTCGTAAGGAGGGCATCGAAATAGTCGTGGGAATTCGTAGACATACTCGTAGGAGTTCGTAGGACATAGTCGTAGAAGGTCGTAGGAGTTCGTAGATTACCACGATCTTGATTTTCTTTTCAGGTCCTTTAAACACGGCAGAGGTTTTGAATTAAGTCGTGAAAGTGGGACAGGCCCGTAACTCAGCAGGTCAGGCAACTGAGTCAAGCAGGAGATCAGAAATAGGTCTTTTTAGAGCATGAAGGTGGATTTTTGGTCGGGTCCCTTCTTCAGACGTTCATCATCTATCCACGTTCTCCAGAGGTGCAGTGGGCGACATGGTGGCTTTGAGCTACTGCCTTACAGCGCCAGGGACCTGGGTTCAATCCTGACAATAGATGCTTGTCCGTACGGAGTTTGTACGTTCTCCCAGAGATCTTCGGTTTCCTCCCACACTTCAAAGGCGTACAGGTTTGTAGGTTAATTGGCTTGGTATAAAAAAATGTAAATCTCCCTAGTGTGTGTAGGATAGTGTTAGTGTGCGGAGATCGCTGGTCAGTGCGGACCCGGTGGGCTGAAGGGCCTGTTTCCGCGCTGTATCTCTAAACTAAAAACTGAGATGCTGCTTGACCCGCTAAGTTACTCCAGCACTTTGTATCTATTTTTGTAATCCAGACTGCAGTTCCTAGTGTCTCCATTGATCCTTTAATCACCCTCGTTAATAAAATAATTTGTATCTTCATTTACTTTTATATCTCAGCTTCAAATGTCAGATTTATTTTCACGTCAAGTTAGTTTCCTGAAAACTAAACTGCAGAAACTTAGATAACATTTATGTCATTTCCTTGTTTTTGTTGGGAGATTTTCCAGGATTAGACGTCATTGAGAAAGCCAGCATTAATTTTCCATTCCCCAGTGTATAGTGTGGGCCTATTCTCAGCCTAACTTTTCTTTAACTATTTATGTTTTCTATTAGAGTAAACCCTCGTTATAATGGACTGTAGGGTAGGGGATAGAGTCCGTTATTGCAGATTGTCCGCTATATCAAATTGACCACCTGCTTCACGGTGTGGTACAGCAGCTGCACCACAGCTGACAGGAAGGCACGGCAATGGGTGGTGAAGACCGCCCATCACATCATCGGCGCCCCGCTGCGGTCCTTCACCGCACACGGTGTCTGAGACGGGCTGGCAAAATCATTAAGGACCCCTCGCACCCCAACCATGGACTGTTTGCCCTCCTCCCCTCAGGGAGGCGGTACAGGAGCACCAGCAGGCTAAGGAACAGCTTCTTCCCCATCGCATTACCCTGCTGAACTCACAGGCCCGGGGCTAGCCCCCCCCTTCTCATCAGAATTATTTATAATTTATATAATTTATAGCTAAGCTCTTATTCACCAGAACATAGCACATGTCAATCTTTTGCACCTTAACAACTATCTGTATATATGTATATGCCTATGTACGTCATCCAATATATCCTCATTTGTATATATAGTCTTAATCAGCACTTTACTACTTTTGCACCCTGGTTAGATGCAAAACTGCATTTTGTTGTATTGTATACTATGTGCAATGACAATGACGTTGATTGTTCCCGATGTTGGGGAAGTCCAGAACAAGGGGTCACAGTTTAAGGATAAGGGGGAAGTCTCTTAGGACCGAGATGAGAAAATCATTTTTCACACAGAGAGTGGTGAGTCTGTGGAATTCTCTGCCACAGAAGGTAGTTGAGGCCAGTTCATTGGCTATATTTAAGAGGGGGTTAGGGGCCCTTGTGGCTAAAGGGGGTTAGAGTACTAACACCATAGTCATATTGAATTTCGAAGAAAGATTTAGACAGGGATACATTCGATAGAACACCCATCCTCGGGCAATTCTCCAGAGATATGCTGCTGACCACGCTGAGTTGGTACAAACCCCTCCAACACAATGCACAAAAGCACAAAATTGGGGTAACTCAGTGTCAGGCAGCATAGGAAAAGGGATAGGTACTTTGGAATAAAGGGAACTGTAGGTAGAACAGCATCTGCAATTCATTGTGCCGAGATATAAAGCAAGAATTGTGGGAAATACCGGTGGGCTCAATTGGGTCCGCCTCCAACTTGAGGGAAAATTTAGATGAATGATATTGTGTCTATAACTGATTCCTCTCATTTCCATTTCCCTCTTCCCCCCCCCCCCCCCCCCCGCTCTCCCACCCTAATCCCATAGTCCCACTTAATCCTTGCCCGATCGGTTGTGGCCGCAACTATGGGAATTTGCAGCGAAAGTCTGAAGAAGGTGTGTGAAAAAGGGTCCTCGACCCAAAACGTCGTCTATTCCTTTTTCCTCCAGAGAGGGATGCTGTGTAGATGGGGCAGGTGAAGAAAGATTAGACCCCTCCTTTCTCCAGAATGCTACTCCCCTGAGGTTGTTGTGTCCAACCTCAGCATCTCTGGAGAACATGGATCGGTGACATTTTGGGTAGGCGATTTTCTTCAGATCCCTGGTCTGGAACTGGGCCTGGAATCCAGAGGGGAGAGGCGTGGAACGCCGGAGTCGATGTCCACGGCCCGCGGGAGGCCAGAGGGCTGGCGGTGGCGGTGGTGGCGGCAGGCACGGCCTGGATCCGCGGTACGAGCCAGGGGGCGGCGCGGGCAGTCGTCGGTAGGTCCGTCCACTATACCCGAAATCCGTTATAAAGAAGTAACCCCTCCTCCCCCCCCACCTCCCGGGGAACAAGTGCTGGATCGCGGGACGACAGGAATGGAGGCGATGGCTGCGATGGGCCTTTGTGGCCAGCTGGAGCTGGGACTGTAAATTGGGCCTGTCCCACTTAGGAAACCTAAACAGCAACCTCTGGTGACCTTGCCCGCCACCCAAGGTTTCCATGAGGTCACAGGAGGTTTTGGTCACTCTCCCTAATGGTTGAAAGTGGTTTCCGCGTGGTCGAGGCTTCATCGAGGTTGCTGCTATTTTTTCATCATGATTAAAACCGGCCTCGACTAAAAATCGTTGCCGTTTTAAAAATCGATAATTTTTCAGTCGCAGGTCTAGTCGAAGCCGGTTTTCTTCACAGTCGAGGAAGGTTTTCAACGTATGCGTGGGAGGTGGTAGGAGGTTGCAGGTCACCTCGAGCTTGATTTTTTTTTTGGGTGGCGGGCAAGGTCACCAGAGGTTGCTGTTTAGGTCTCCTAAGTGGGACAGGCCCTTAACTGAGCTGTCCGCAATAAATGTACTTCACTGTACCTGGCGCATGCGACAACAAAGAAACCACCTTTGAACCACCATGGTGTGGTGAGTGACTCACCTCCTGACACTCCGAGCTTCCTCCTCCATCTGCAACCACCTCAGGAATGCGATGGAATACTTTCCATTTTTCTCATTATTTGCATCTCCGACGACTCAAGAAGCCCGGCACCAACGCAGCTCACTCGCTTGGCACCGCGCCAACTATGCCAAGCATTCATCCCCTTCAGCGCTGGTGCACAGAGGTTGCAGTGTGGGCCGCATACAAAGCGCACTGCTGTTGCTTGCTCAGGAGGCCCTGGCAGCACTTCACGAGCCCCTGAGCTCCGCAACAGAGGTAGGTGTGTGAGACCTGTCCAACCTCGCAGGTTTGACAGCAGCCACAGTAAAGATGGCTGATAGCTTCAAGCTTCAAGTAAACATCACCAATAAAATTTGTCTTGGATTGTGCCCTGGTCAGTTACATCGAAGCAATGACCAAGAGGGCACACCAACACCTCCCCTTCCTTAAGGCCCTGTCCCACTTTCAAGACCTAATTCACGATTTTGTACTCATGGACATTTTTCATCAGGCTAGAAAAACACCCCGACCTACTTGATGCCACGAGTACCTACGACTAGCATCACGGCCCGCTACGATCTACCTACGACCTCGTGACGACCATGCTGCGAGTACGAGTCAAGGGCAAACTCAGCAGAGGTCGTGAATTAGGTCCTGAAAGTGGGACAGGCCCTTTAGAAGGCTTAGGAAGTTCAGCACGTCCCCAACAACCATCACCGACTTCTACAGATGGGCCCTAGAAAGTATTTTATCGATTAGGGAACAGCTCCATCCAAGACTGCGAGAAATTGCAACGAGTTGTGACACAGCCCAGACCATCACACAAACTAACCTCGCTTCCATTGGCCCCACTGTGGAACCGCCGTCCCGGGGGCCACTGACGCGCTGCTGCTGGCCGACCCGTGCCTCTACTCCAGCCCCCCACGGGCCTCCACCAGCGACCCCGTCAACACTCGCCTCTCCACCGCCCACCGGTGGGCTGGAGCCATCGCCTCACCTGAGTTCCAGGCTCAGCACCGGGCCCACAACCTCCACCAATGCAGACCCAACACCACGTGGCCTGACTCTGCTGGTCCTACTGCTCCCCCCTCCCCTCCCCCAGGGATGGGTCTTCCCCTTCCCCCTCTTTTAACTGGGTTTACCCCGACCACACCCCAGCCCTACAATAGCCCCTCTCCTCTCTGAACTCCCACCCCCCCCCCCCCCACCAGATCTTGCCCCGGCCTCTGTCCACTCCCCGCCTTCCTCTGTCCTCCTAGAATAAAGGGGAGGGCCATTTAAGACAGAGGTGAGAAAAAACTTTCACCCAGAGAGTTGTGAATTTGTGGAATTCCCTGCCACAGAGGACAGTGGAGGCCAAGTCACTGGTGGATTTGAGAGAGTGTTAGATAGAGTTCTAGGGGCTAGTAGGAGTCAAGGATATGGGAGATGGCAGGCACGGGTTATTGATGGGGGACGATCAGCCATGATCACAATGAATGGCGGTGCTGGCTCGAAGGGCCGAATGGCCTCCTCCTGCACCTATTTTCTATGTTTCTATGACCCCAACCCCCACCTTGTCGTTGTCTTCACCATCCCCCTGACTCTCCCCTTTCTGATACGGACCGGTCTGTCCTCAACAGAGGCCTCCCTCACCTTCGTTCCCCTCCGTCCCCACCTCAACGAGTTCCGGGTCCACCACCACGTTGAGCTTTTCACCCGTCGCCTCCGCGCCTTTTCCTATCGGAGGGAATCCTCACCACCCAGTGATGGCCCCTTCTCCCGTCTCCACCGGTCCCCCTCCTCTTGGACTCCCCAGAACGGCCTTCTACCCTCTCTAGGCCTCTTTCTTTCTAACTGCCAGCGTGACATCAACCATCTCAACGTTTTGCTCCCCTTACTCAAATCTCACCCCCTCTGAACGTACAGCCCTCCGCTCACTCTGCAGCAACCCTGACAGTATAATCAAACCCGCCAACAAGGGAGGTGCTGAGGCCAGGCGACAACTCTCAGACACCTCCTCCTACTTATCCTTGGACCTTGACCCCACAGATCAGCACCAGGCCTTAATCTCAAACACCATTACTGATTTCATCACTTCTGGCTGTCTGCCTTCCACAAACTCCAACCTTATCGTTTCCCAGCCCCGCAAAGCCCGTTTTTACCTTCTCCCCAAAAATCCCACACACAACTGCCCCCGGCCAGACCCATTATTTCTGCCTGCTCCAGTCCTTCAGAAATGATTTCCACGTACCTGGACTCCATCCCGATCCCCCCTGGTCCAATCTCACCCGACCTACGTCCAAGATACCTGACATGCCCTTCATCTCTTTAATGACCCGGCTTTCCGAGCCCCCATTCCCTCATCTTTACTATGGACGTTGAGTCACTCTACACCTCCATCCCCCACCAGGAAGGCCTTAAAGCCCTCCGTTTCTTCCTCGACCGCAGAACCATCCAATTTCCCTCTACTAACACTCTAGCGGAGCTCGTGCTCACCCTCAACAACTTGTCCTTGGGTTCCTCCCACTTCCTCCAAGTCCAAGGCGTAGCTATGGGCACCCGCATGTGCCCCAGCTATGCCTGGATCGGGACTTGAATCACCAAGTCATAGTGAGCCACACAATAAATGCTGGAACATGGGATTAGTAAAGATAGCTCCTTGATAATCAGTATTGGCATGGTGGGCCAAAAGGCTGCTTCTGTGCTGTAAGGTCCTATTAGTTGCATTGAAAGAGAAAGGACAGATTGGGACGGGGAAACAAGTGAGATGAAGTGAGCTCATTTTGACGATACGATATAATACGACACGATAGAATTTTATTTATCCCAGGAGGGAAATTAGTCAGCCAACAGTCATAAAACACAGCAAGATGCATGAAACATGAAATTAAAGTGACGAGTCGAAAGTCCAGGATTTGGGATGTGCAATGATTGGGGTGGTGGTTGGGGGGGGGGGGGGGGGGGGGGGGGGGGGGGGGGGGGGGGTGAGTGGGGGGGGGGGGGGGGGGGGGGGGGGGGGGGGGGGGGGTGGGGGGGGGGGGGGGGGGGGGGGGCGGGGGGGGGGGGGGGGGGAGGAGGAGTACAGTTTGATAGCTACAGGGGAAAAGGATCTCCTGTGGCGTTCCATGCTGCATCGCATCTTGGTGGAACCAGTCTGTTGGCTGAAGGCGCTCCCTCGGGTTGACCCCGGTTGTCATGTCATGGAGGGGGGGTGAGTTTGTATATGTTACTGGTATAATTTTGACGTGCATGCACTCCTCACAAATCTCCATAAGCCTCCTGGGGCCTGTAACCCACTGAGATCTTCACCACCTTAAAAAAACCTTCTGATGAAAGGACTATCCTCGAAATGATTTCTATAATTTTTTTTTTTCTGGATTTGGATTTAAATTGAAATTGGGAATTGAATTGAATGGAACCCCTGAAAATCCAAATCTACCTCTCTAAGCCTCTCTAAGCCTCTCAATAGACAATAGGTGCAGGAGCAGGCCATTCGGCCCCCAATCGAGCCAGCACCGCCATTCAATGTGATCATGTCTGATCATCCACAATCCTGCCTTCTCTCCCATATCCCTTGACTCCTCTATCTTTAAGAGCCCTCCTCTTGAAGGCTTCCAGAGCAACCAGCCTTCCACCACCCGCCCTCCTGAGGCCGAGAATTCCACAGACTCACAACTCTTCTGTGTGAAAACATTTTTTTCCTCATCTATCTCCGTTCTAAAAAATGGCTTATACCAAAATGGCTTAACCCCCCCTTATTCTTAAACTGTGGCGCCTGGTTCTGGGACTTCCGGACATCCCCCAACAACATGTTTTTTAAGAAGGAACTGCAGATGCTGGAAAATCGAAGGTAGACAAAAAGTGCTGGAGAAACTCCACAGCGGTGCAGCAGCATCCTATGGAGCGAAGGAAATAGGCGATGTTTCGGGCCAAAAAACCCTTCTTCAGACTGACATGTTTCTTGCCTCTAGCGTGTCCAACCTCCAAATCTCTCTCTCCCTCTCTTTGCTCTTTTAAAGGTCTTCCTTAGACCTACATCCTTGACCAGGATAGTAACATATGTCCAAATATCTCCTTACATTGCTGCTGTTGTTTTATTTAATGAGGCTCTTGGGAAATAGCTTGTGATTTGGTTTTTAATTTTCCTCTATTTATGGCACATTCAAAACAATCAGCTGTTTTTGTTGGAGAAGGAGAACACATGGTAAATACTCTCCTTGGTTGGGTGAAACGGCTTTGACGACCAAAGCTGGTACGCCACCAAGGTTTGTTTGAAATAGTTTTGGCGGCGGTCCGTTCTAAAGGTTTGAGGACAGTGATACACACTCAAAAGCACACATGTGGATAGGAATGCTTCTAATTCTACGAGTGGAGAGTCCTTCGGATGAGAGGTCACCAGGTCACAAGACAGCAAGCCTCAGAAGAAACGGGTCTCGATCCGAAACGTCACCCTATCCTTCGATCCATGTCCGTCCTCACCCCGGCGCTGAGTTTCTCCAGCATTTTTTTTGTCTACCTTCGAATTTGTTTCCAAGCCATCTGCAGTTTATTCCTTCTTCAAAACCTATGCCCTTGAAGGTCGGGTAGATTCCTGTGTTACCATGCATGGTTCCTTGGCCCGTATTCATGAGCCAATCTGCTGCATTTTTGGTCTACCTTCAGATTAAAGGACATTCCTTTTAGAAGGAGATGAAGGAGGAATTTATTTAGTGCAGAGGGCGGTGGAATCTTTGGAATTCTGTGGAGGCCAAGACAATGGATATTTTGAGGCAGAGATAGATTATTGATTAGCACGGGTGTCAGAGGGGTTTATATGTGATGGGGGGAGAAGACAGGAGAAAGAAAGGGTTAGGAGTTAAGGAGGGAGAGATCGATTCACAGCTATGATTGAATGTGGAGTAGACTTGATGGGCCGAAGGGCCCAATACTGCTCCTATCGCTTATTGGAACCTTATGAACCTTAAATCCACCTTGACAAAGCGCAAAACCCTCGTGAAATATTGCTCCTCGCAGATCCAAAATCCAAATCACTTTCCACCACACACGAAGGGGAAACCGCTACTGATCAATGATCATGATATTCCTCGGTCACGGGCTTTTGAAGGTCAGCGTGAATGTGATTGACAGTCCTTGAGCTTACTGGAGGGCACACAAAGGAAAAGCCAACTTCGGGAGGCACTAAGGACCTGGGTGGTAACAGTCCGAATATAATAAATGCCCTGGCCCGGCCGCAGGAGGGCAAAGTTGTTCACCTTCTGAAACAACAAAGATGTTCTGCTCCATAACCAAACACAACACAAGTATGAGACTTGATGTCAATCATGGAAGCACTGCAAAGAATCGGATTAATTGGTAACGAAGCTGGATCCCACTGTTCCCAACACCCCACAACATCTTTAGCTCGTTCTTGATAATCCGGGCACGGTATAAATCACATCTCAGAGGATCTTGATTGATGGCCACAAAAAAAAATAAATGGCCGGGGATGCTTATCTCTTCCAACACTTCGCCACCCCTCACCAAAAGGTCCCCTCCCCTTCTGGCCCAAAACTGAAATTATATCATAAGTTGTCGATTTCAGAAACTGGAATACAGAACCATCTATCAAGCAGGGGAAGTGTAGCGTCAAGTAGAGGGGGGGCATGGGGATGGGGG